>PVHY01001061.1:165613-177482 GCA_004024945.1 Uropsilus gracilis | reverse complement strand
ATCTGAGGACCTCTGCTGAAGGAGTAACAACTTGACTCTTGGTTGAGTGTGTTTGGAATCTATTGAGAGGGACACTCTTTATACACAGGACATATTCTGTGTGCCTCCAAATTCATAAGTTGAAAGTAACCATAGAGTTAGGCAGAGGTGGGGAGCATGCCCCAGGGCAGAGAAACAGAGCAAGCTCTGATAAGAATGAAAGAAAAGACAGACGTACATGAGCAGAAAGTTACTGAAAGTGTGGTGGGTTCTTATGGATTCCAGGGCTGTTTTCCCTCACTCCTTGTTCATTTTAGGGACTGTGAGATCCTCAGTGATGTGAGAATAATTCCTTTTTGGTGTTATTTTTCCCTCGTGTTGGCCGTTAGGCGTGCAAGGTATGAGAAGAGACATGTGAGGAGAGATTATCCAGCCATTATGGCTGGGGGCTTAATGGAGGCTATGGGCTGTAAGGCAACTTTATTAACAAAAGAAAGGGGTATTTATAGAGACACAGGGAGAGGGTTTGTTGAATTTTAAAGAAGACAAACACAAACTTGAGAGGCAATTAATATTTGAAAGCTTAAGAGTAATTGAAGAATGGGGAGTATAGGCAGGTGGTCACTCTTTCTGATTTAGGGAAGCCAGTGGTGCCTTGCAGCTTTAGAAAGTTATTGCAATAAATTAGTTTTTAGTTTTTTGGGGACTGGCTAATGAGAGAGGTTTTTTATATTTTGTTTGCAATTATTTTTTTGGTTTTCAAATGGTGCACAGCACCCTCACAAGGTAGTTTGCTTGGTGGAAAAGACAGAAAGTTTGTTTCTTCTCAACATTTGTATGTTGAAATCCTAACCCCCAGGTGATGGTGTCAGGAGCTGGAACTTTGGTGGGGGTGACTAGGACCTGAGGGCAGAACCTCATGTGTGGGATGAGGGCCCTTGCAGTGAGACCTCACTAGGAAGGCACAGTAAGTTGATGCTGTCTATGAAGAAACCAGACTCCCTGGACACCCATCAGCTGCTGATTTCTTACCCTGGGACTTCCCAGCCTCTAGAACATGGAGAAATAAATGTCCATTGTTTCTAGGCCAGCAGTCACTCTGTGGTAGTCTGTGATAGCAACCTGCATGGACCAAGAAGCTTTGGTTTGTATTACTTGCTGAGGATATTACTAGCTGATGACACTAACTAATCCAAAGATTGTATCAAGCTTCTTACTCTGAGATGAGAAAACAAACAAAATGTTTCCCAGACTCAGGAATAGCCTGTCTGTCTTGGAGGGAGATGCACCCAGGCTGTGTGCTGTAATTCAAACCAGAACACCAGGCATCTGTGGTGGGTTGCCATGGTTCTCTTACCCAGGGGAGCACTACTCCCTCATCTCCAGCAGTGTACTTTGGACCACGTTGACTCCAGAGGTGAGTCCATAGGCCTACTCACCTTCTGAGCAGCATGGTTAGCTTCCTGAAGGTCATGTGACAGGTTTCATCACCCTTTGTTAAAGGAATTAAATTCCCAGGCTTTTGCTATTATCAAGGAAGTATCTGGGCTGGGCATGGTGGCTCGTGCCTGTAAGCTTTAGCCTATGAAGCGGCCGGGGCTAGGGATCGTGGTTCGAGCCCCACCTGGGACCCGTAGCGAGACCTAGTTCCAAAAAAATAGCTGGGCATGGTGGTACCCACCTGTAATCCCAGCTACCTGGGAAGCTGAGGCTGGGGATTATTGAGTTCGTGGTACCCCGGGCAATGAGAGCCTGCGGTTCCATGGGCAAAATAGCGAGACCTAGTCTCAAAAAAAAAAAAAAAAGAAAGAAAGAAAAAAAAAAAAAAGTAAGTATCTTTCCTTTTCCTGCTGAAGTGTGAAAAGGCAATAGGTATCCTGTGCGGACAGTACCTGAACAAGGACTGAACATCAAAGAAACAGAACTGAGAAATCCAGGGATGAAAGATCCACCCCAGTGAAATCATTAAAACCTGGATCACACTGTACCTGAAGCAAGAGTGCCTTCTGAATTATTCAGTTTTGTAAGCTGGTGACTTGAGTTCAGCTGTCATCACTTGCAGAAAAAGAATCGTAACTAATAAAGTTTGAGGGTTTGAAGAAAGGTGTCATGGTAATCTATAAGATGAAGAGGCTGATACAAACCGAGGTAGGTTCTAAAACTCCATTAGGGATGCTTTTTCCTTTGTTTGAAATCATAAAACACTTTGCTTCTGCAGCGAATATGGCATATATCACATATTGCCTTGAATTGCAATTACGGTTCTCGTATGGTGGATACAAATTTCAAACCATAAAACTCCAGTGTGCAGAAATGTAACTTTCTTTATTGTTTTATAATTGAGCTTAATTTAGCTAACAACCTTCACCCCATTCTCCTAATGGCAGAGACCTTAATCTTGTTTATTCCAGGGAGTTCTATCAATTCTGGTTTAAAACTCAGCACCTTTTGGGGAAATGGTAGTTAATTCAGGCTTCTTCATGTCTTTGCCCCTCTCTTCCCTCCTGGGACCTGTGTGTGCTCTAGCTGGCATGGCCAGGAGGGGACATGTCTGCTCAGGGAGCAGGTTCTGACCCTGGTGGGAACCTATGAAATGATGCAGCTGAGCCAGAGACTGATGTGGCTGCTCTGTCCACATCTAACCCTTAGCTCAGCTTTGGGAAACTTAGCCATACCCTCCATCCAGTTCCCAGCTTGAATTGCCAGGAAAGTCCTTGGTCTCAGGGCACAGTCCTATCCTTACCAGGGACACCAGTTTGTTCCTTTCAACTCCAGCAATTGGAGACCCTGCAGGAGGGAGGGAAACCAGGAGATGGCGACATCTCAGCCACCCATCTCCCTACATCTGCCCCATTCCTGAGTAAGAACCACTCCATGTAGCTCAGGATCTCCTCAGAATCAGCATCTCTCCCATACCCCAAGGATTCTCAGCTGTTTGCTCTGCTCTCAGGTGCAAACCTATTGGGAAGGGGAGTTAATCTTAGCTCACTTACCCTCCCCTGGCTTACAGCCCTTTGGAGCTTCTGCCCAAGATGGGGTGCTTGTCCTTACCTGCACTGTGAATGAAGCTCTTCACGCTCAGCCTCCCAAGCTGGCTTTTGATAGTTCTTTCAGTAAGAACAAAAACCCTTTTCTCTCTTCCTCTCTCACTTGTCTGGATCTTATATGAAACATGGCAGTTCCACATCTCTGCCTTCCTTCCTAGAAACTCAGTCCAGAGCTCCCCAATGAAGCTAGAAAGAATTCTTCACTAGAACATTGAGAGGGAGCATGACCCCACCAGGCCCTTGGTCATGCACTTCTGACTTTCAGTCTTGTGAGAGAACACGGTTCTGTTGTTTATTTACAAACTCCACCCCCATCCCGTGGGGGCTCCTTTGTTACACAGCCCCAGGAAAGGAACACAACCTGCCCCATTTCTGAGTCCTGAAACTAGGGGCCAGATACCCTGAAGCTTTTGAGTTGCAGGCATCCAGAGGGGGTTAAATTGAGGGACCCCAGCTGTCCTGCACTGGTTCCCCAGCCTCTCCAGCAGAACTGCTGATGGCTCAGCACCATGGGCATTGCCCATGTGGTCTGGGAAGCTGTGCACCCGCAAGGTTTGGCCCCAACCCTCGTGACCCACTTGGGGAACAAAAGCTGCTCCCCTTGCCTCTGCTGAGATAGGTTCTTTCTGCTCCATAACACTGGGGAGGGGTTCAATTAAGGCACTCTCCAGGGGACACTACAGCTGTACCTCTTGGTGTTCCAGCCCTGTCCTGCTCTGCCCCTCCCTTCTTCTGAGAACCCCAACCCTGGCTTTGGCTTCCAGGGAAGCTGGCTCTGGACTCCCTGCTGAAGGAGACTTCCCTCTAGGCCTACTCTCTCCATCAGTCACTGGATATCCTGAATAAGGTATGGCCAAGGGGTCCTCAGCCTTTAGCACCAGTACTTGGTTGAGTGCATCAGATAGCTTCCTGGGCTGACTCTGAGGGGTATGATTCAGCACATGTGTGGGAGCCCGAGAACCTGCATTTCTAACAGCTCTGAGTGCTGCTGCTCTTGGTGCTGATCCAAGGACTCAGGTGGAGACTGACTGGCCTTGTCCCATGGGTTGATGGGCTCTCATTGTGTCCATGCATGTGTACCAGAAGAGGTTTGCAGAAATCAAATTCATGTGGGGTTTTTGATGGGTTGTGGGCTAGGAAATGGCAAAGAAGCCTTTTTGGTAGGTATTTGAAAGTCAGTGCCTGGGCCCAGTCCCTTGACCTGTGTCTATGCATGGAAGAGTGAACAGCTGTGGGTAGAAGTCATAGGAGTTGTCTATCTTGCGGACCCTGTGAAGTGGAAAGGCTGTCAAGTGGTTCCCTTGAACAAAAGAGGCAAAACCTGACTTAGAAGAGAGAAGCGGAGCACCTGTAGAGAGAAGGGTGTGCCTGTACACATGTATGCTTAGATACATATATGTGCCAACATGAATACATGCACATGTGTGCACACCCATACAATTGCACACATGCTTACATATATGCTTTTGTGAATGCATGCATGCAGATCATAATGATATGCACAATGATCTGCATACACCTGTGTCTCTGATACAAGTGTGTGTATTTGTGCAATGCATGGCAGCACTCAACTCCCCAGGCATGCATCCTGACATGACTGTCTGCATCTGTGTGCACCAATCTGAAAGCTACCATGGCTGCAACAAATGCATGTGCTCCCACATGCATGTGTGTGCCTAAAGATGTGCATGTCTATAAAGGCTTGTGCATTTGTATGTAGGATGAGTCCTGCCCTCTTTATGTGGGCAAATTAGAGATGACCAGCAGCAGCTCCCACCACAACAGGGTGTGCCTTTTCTAACTGGTTATCCACCTGGCAAAGTGCAGTGTTGCATTTCACCTTGCCTTTCCATGTCAGTTATTTAGGAAATTTTCAGTCTTCCCTGCTTTTTTTGTTCTACTTATCACTCTGATCATTTGTATTGTGGCAATAGGTACTCTACTCCCCAGAGAGGAGATATGAGTTTTTCTATTTCCTATGCCTGGTCCACAGACCCACCAGTGCTGCCAGTGCTCTGCATTGCACATCCTGTGTGCTGCCCACTGACCAGCAGGTGGCAGGGCACTCATCCTTCTGGTGTCTTATGGCAGATTGCAGGTGTGTCCTGTAAGCCCCATGACCCCTGGGTGAGCCTTCCTTTCATGTGTAAGTCATACAGAAGGGGCTTATCTCCAGAGGTGGAGGTGATCATTAGCCTATTTCCAGCACATTCTCATCAGTACTCTGTCTAAGCTGCTGCTCCTCCACCAGCCCCTCCTCACCTCCTTTACCTCACCTGAGAATCGATTCAACAGGTATTTGTGATAGATGCTAATGGTGCCCTCCTGCCCCTTGGACTCCCCAATACTGTGGCTTCTGGTTGCTGACAGCTCCCAGTTGACTGCCCATCTCTTGTGGATGAATGGTGGCACTAAAGGGAGTTGCCTGGGTGAAAATTTGCACCTTCCTAGGGTGGAGGGCATCAATGACTGTCTGATGAAGGGTATATGCCAACCCTTTGCCTCAAGGATCAGTGTTGGAGTGTACCTTAAGCCCCAGCACCCTAGAGGTTCTTTCTAGATCTCCCCCAACTTCCTTATCCTTGCTGAGCTCCTCCGTTGCCAGAACTTCACTCTCCCTGATTCAGTGTGGACAAGGGGTGATCCTGCATCTGACACTGGAACCAGACCCTCCAGATAGCCTGTTAGTTGTGTCGGCATGTTTTATGGATTACTTAATTAGACTGAGAATTTTTACCCAACTGAACCATGTTTTTGACTATCCTCAGGATTTTTAAAGCAACTTTTCCTTTAAAGGCACTAGGATGGGTAAGAGATGATCACCCCACAGATGTTAGCCTCTCTCTCTCTCTCTTTTTGGCAAAGCCACATGGGTTATTTTTTTTCTTCCATTTTCTAGATTGTTGAGACAGACTTTATAGCAGTTCTTCAAAGGGCAGTTCCCAGCTAAGCAGGCAGGTTCACATAGGCAGCAGCCCAGGCTCCTGAGTGTTATCTGTCCCTAAGAACCTGGGGCAAGAGAAGAACCCAAGGCTTCTTAAGTTGGGACCCTCTGCGATCCCAGGTGCCCTGATGAAATGTAGACTATGGGGTGTGGGTCTCATGAGTTGAGATGATGTGGAGAGCTGTATTTCAATAAGCATCTTCGGTTCAATTTGAGTAGATTTAAATTAAGGTGTATTAATCATCACCTATGTTCAATGTGTATTCATGGAATTATCTCATTTAATTCCAAATCAACCCTGTATGAGAGATATCCTCATATTATTTTATTGATCTGGCAATTAAGGTTTATGATCCCGAGTTGTCTTAAATGGTAGATGATTGAAAGAGTGAAATAAATTTTCACATTTTAATCTGTCCACCTACAAATCTCTGTGAAGCTAAAAAGTAAAATCTGTAAGAAAGTTGGCAAGTTACTTTTTCAAGGTAGCGCTTCAGTTTTCAGACTGGTTGCTATGAATAGGGTTCTTTCTCCCATCTGAAAAGCTGAGGATTTTCATAGTGACAACCTTGTTTTTTCCATTACTAAATTAATTTTTATTTGTTTTATTTTACATTGTTATCTAACCCAGAGTTCTCCCACCACCTTATCACCCATGAACCATTGTCTTAGTCCTTTGTGCCCCTCCCACTCCCTCTTCCAGTCTTCCCCCTCTCTTGCTCCATGTTTCAATTTTGCTGAGTTAGTTTTAAATTTTCCTTGTCTGTTTGCTTGCTTGTTTGTTTTCCCTTTATCCCCCATATAAGTGAGACCATCCAGTATTTCTCTTTTTCTTTCTGACTTATTTCTGCTAACATGATTCCTTCTATCTTCATCCATGTTACTGTGATTGCCCCACACACAAGTGATAGGGGCTGATAACAAAGATCCGCAAAGAACTCACACAACTCAACAAAAATAAGACAAAAAGCCCAGTTAAAAAATGGGGAGAGGATCTAAAAAGACAACCTTGTTTTTAATGTTTATCAGTCAGGAGTGGCTTGTTTAACTACTGTAACAAACATTGTCCAGAATCTTGAATCACAAAGGTTTATTCATCTATCTCACTCTTACTACATGTTCATTGTGTGTTTGTAGGGAAGTTCTACCAAACTCAGGTTAACACAGCACTGCTGACCTGGAAAGTTGCCCACTGCCATAAGAGAAAAAATAGCATTCAGGAGGATCTTGAATTGGCAATTACATGCTACTGTCCAGAGGGGAAAAGTTCTGTCCAGAACCTATTGATCAGAACTAGACATGTGACCCTTTTCCTAAGAGGGAGCCAGAAGCACAATCCACTATGTTCCCAGCAGCACAAATGACCACTTACAACAAACACTAAGCTCCCATCAGGGCAGAGACTAGGTGCAGCAATTAAGGCTCATCATTAACATGTTATTCATCATGAGTTCTTCTTTGCATTCACTTTGTATTTAAAAATTGCATTAAGATGTTAGTTTTCTTGATTACTGAGGTTTGGGCTACTCCAATCAATTTTGTATCCAAGTCCTATTCTCCCTGCAAATAAAGGAAGGATAAAAAATGATGGAATTTTGATTGAGAATTTGTCTTTATGTTAGTGCCCTATAGGAAAGCAGTATTTAAAGAGAAGTAAGAGTGTAGCGGGCATCTACATAAAGATTGACAGAGCAAGGAAACAGGGAAACATTCTAAGAGTAAAGAGGAGGCAGAGAAGGTCAGCTTGTGATTGAGATTCCTGAGGTAGCCGTTGTCCCTGAGTCTCTCATTTTGTCAGTGTTGTATAGAAAACCTTTTGTGTTCAATTTCCCCAGTGACCTCCCAAGTACATTATGAAGACAATTAAAATCTGTACCCCAGAACCACAAAGTTTTCAGTGATTGGGCTAAGGTTAATCAGTGTGAATTGAACGAAACAGCTTGTTCAAGTAAAATCAATTGAAATCTTGATGAACAAAAATGGAAATTTGGGCCACCAGTCTTTACTTGCTTTGCTTCCTTTCCTGGGGAACATTGTTGTATAAGGCTTTTTTTTTTTTTTTTTTGAGTATTACTAGAGTCCTCTGGAAGCTTCTGTAAGACACCAAAGAGATTGATTTAGGCAAAGACCTAAGATATTTTCTATTTATGGAACTGTAAACATACAGTAATTTTACTTATTTTGATACTTGGTATGATTTTTCTTTTAACCAATGTCTCTGAAAATTTGTACCTATGTGGATTTCATGTGGGTGAAAAATCTATAAAATCGACCCAGATTCTCTCACAGCAGTAGAATTGATCTCCTCTTTTTTGCTGTGTGCCTTGTAAAACACATCTGTGAACTTTCCTCATGAAATTGAAAAGAGAACTTCTTCAAAGACCTGAATTATTTGCTAAATGTATTTCTACTTTGAACATCAGTGGGCTATGCACCCAAATGTGGGACAAAAGTGAGAGCATTTACTTGACGTTCACACTGCTTTAATCTTTGGTGTTTAAAATTCTTTAGAACCCCCAAGAACTCCTAGCAACACCCAAAATGGATACAATCACTACATAATTATCTATGAAAACCAGAACAATTCAGGTTTTGGGGAAACTTGCTGTATAAGATCTTTGATACATAATGTGTTATTCTCTGAAGAACACGCTTCCTATTTTGAAATCAAGTTTCCGCAAAAACTGGCTCATATGGTTTCCTTCTTTGCCATCAGAAGAATGACTTGGCAATTAAAACTCTACTGGAGTCATATAGTGCTACCTTAGCAAATCACCAGAGAGTGGACTAGCTTTCTCAGTTGCTTCTTTGGGAATAATTAGGATCTTGAAGAGATACGTTAATATACATTCCTTGGGGGATACAGAGGGGGGATATGGAGAGAGGAGGAGGGATCAATTAATGCACAATTGTGACAAATCAATAAAATGAATTAAAAAAATACATACATTCCCTGGAATTGGACAAGGAGCCCTATTGACTCTTTAGGAGTCATTAAAACTGAACCAACTCTTAAAAGGATATTTCTGGTGAAGGAAAAGCATAGCAGAAACAGATGGGTTCTTAGTTATTCGAGAAAGTGTCACTAACACCTAGACAAGTTTTGAAGAAAGAATAAGTTCTTTGAAGGGAAGAACTTTTCTTAAGCTCCCACACTTCACAGCTAAGGCTTATTTGTGACCTTCAGATGATTGCTTCTGGGTGCTTGATCTCCCTTGTCCACAAATAGAGATAGAAATGCCTGGATGTTTAAGTCATCCCCACCTCCCACAAAGATAGTCCATACTACAAAAGCAGTCTCCTTTGCTAAATGGTGGTGTCACCAAGTAATGGGCTTGCTGCAAAACATGTTTAGATGTTGATATCATGAAACTAAATTTTGAGAAAAGAAACAGGCTTTACTATAAATTGATTGGTGAAAGATTTGAGAAAACCTCAAATCTACTCCCCTAGTTAAGAAAGAGAATGAGATTATATAGCTTTCAGGGATAAGAGTTGCAAACAAATGTGCTAAATTTTACTGGCTAAAGAACAGGCTAAGTGGACTTGGCTTGAAATCTACTGGATCATTACAAGATTGATACATATATGGAGAGGTTTCTCCAAATAACTGAATCTTCCATGGCAACAGATCCCTCCTCTAATTGAAATCTGGGCAGCCACCTCTTGCTCTCCTGCCACCAAACACACATACCAGCTCTGGGTGTATTGTTCCCTGGCTCCAGTCAGCTCTGGCTCAACTTGAGTCTAATCTCTTCTACACATGCTCAGGTTATATCATTTGCACATAAGTGTCCAGGCTTTTGCTGTGTCTGTGAATACAAACTTAAATAGGAAGTTAAATCAATTTTTTTTTTTTTTATTCTAGGGTCAGGTAGCAATTTAGCCATTGAACATCAGTTTCAGTGGAACAAACCCTGAGGCACAGCATGTCCAAGTCTCCCCTGGACTCAGGTTGAGTCAAAGACTTAACCTGAAAAGGCAACTTTTATTGGTTTCTCCCCTTTTTGATTGACACTCTCCACCTTCAAGATGGGATTCTCTTGCCAGGGCACCTCAGTGAATCAATTGTACATAAATCCTTGGCTCAGAGTCTTCTGGGAGAATCCCACCTTAGATGGTAGGCATCAAAACAGGAATCCTAGGAAGGACCAGCAGATATGTGTTTCAAAAATCATAAATATTAGAGCAAATGAATTTACACAGCACCTGAAAATACTTTGCAAAGCGTTTTATTATGTTCGCAATTATATTATGTTCTCAATTTGTAATTGCCTTATGAAACAGGCCTTGAGAAACCTTTCTCAGCTTTGCTTTATTCTCCTGCTGCTCATCAGTCTCCTTAATAACATTTTAAGCGCCAGAGTGAGTGGGGAAGTGGGGTGGGGCAGATAGAAATAGATTGCTTAAATCTATACAACAAATTATCCATTCTCATTGTCTGATTCATAGCTTTCATTTGGTCCACTGGAGCTTCTCTGGGACTTGTATCTTAGTGCTTTGCTTACTATCTTGGAGATGTTTATTAGCCCACCTCCTAAACCCAATGAAAAGCAATTTCTTGAAAGCAGCCTTTTCCATTCTGTGACTATAGGTTGTGGGGGAGGAACAGCAGTAAATTAGCACCTTTGCATCTTTGGCTGCTGTTTTATCTTTTTGGCACTGGCCCCTAGAGATCAAGATCAGGGATCAGATAGAGCCTCTTTGCTCTTTCTGGAGTCTTCTACCACTTATATAACATGACAGTTGTTAGTGAATGTTTTGGAGGCCAGCCACTGACTTGATTAAATGCTCCCCTTTGCTGTAGTCCATTTGCCCCTAGCTCAATAAGTCGTGAAAAATGGATCCTCTGCCAAGTTGACAGCCTTTGCTCCAGAGATGTAAAGTCAATGGGAAAACCTGTACCAGGATGTCTCCTTTTGTGATTCATTTTATTTGGAAGAATAATAATTAGAATTAGTGATCCAGTTTAGGGGAAGATGGGTAGAGACTTAGAACAAATTTCCCTGGTTTTAAAGTAACAATTATTCTAAATGTCCTTCCTTCCTTCCTTCCTTCCTTCCTTCCTTCCTTCCTTCCTTCCTTCCTTCCTTCCTTCCTTCCTTCCTTCCTTCCTCCCTCCCTCCCACCATCCCTCCCTTTTTCTTGAAATTGATCTCAGCTTTATAACATAAGAAATTTACTGAGAGCCCAGAAATGAAATTATAAAAATTTTAAAACTCAACTGACAACATGGGTCTGCCAACTCAACTCTTCTGTGTAGGCTGCCTAGGCCTCTGCTCACCTGCTAGGAGGAGGCAAGCCAGGAGATTAACATTTCAGAAGAGGACAAGTGCTGGCCCACTTATTGCTGTCAGATCTAGGGCATCTATAGCCCTCTCTATGGTCTGTTTTATCAGATGCAAAAGAGAGGTAATTACACCTTCTGTGCTGGATGGTGGAAAGAGACAATTCCAGCACAGTAGCTAGTATATAATAAGAGTTTAATAAATAAACAAAGAAGCCAGGGCTAGAAACAGGAGAGAGAAAGAACCTCTTCTGGGGAAAGGGGAAGGGGGGATTTAAATGTTCTTGGATGCAGTGCTGCTGTGGCTACTTTGAGTCAGCTGTGGGAAGAAAACTAACTTCTTGTGGGAATATGGGAGGTTGGAGGGGTAGGGGTGACTGATGAGGTCCAGTTCAAAGTATGGATTGTGGCTATCCTGACTCATGAGGGTGTGGAAATTCGTAAGTCTTTATTCCTTAGTTTGAAATTTTCAAATGGTAAAATATTGAGGAGAATAGAGGGGAGGGGAAGAAAGAGAGGGGAGAGAGAAAAGAGAGAAAAAGGAGAGAGAAGAGAGAAGGAAGAGGTAAGAGGAGAGAATTTGTAAGTTAATAACTAAGGTAGTAGTTAAAA
>PVHY01001061.1:146005-165513 GCA_004024945.1 Uropsilus gracilis | reverse complement strand
CTGTATCCCATATATTAGTGAAACCATTTGGTTTCTGCCTTTTTCTTTATGGCTTGTTTCTGCTAATATAATTTCTTCTAAATACATCATGTTATGAAATCGTCGAATTTGTCATTTTTAATTGATGAGTAATATTCCATCGTGTATATATACCACATTTTTTTCATCCAGCCACCCGTTTTGGGGCATTTAGATTGTTTCCATGACCTTGCAATTATAAATTGTGCTGCAGTAAACATGTTTACTGGATAGTTTTATGTTAGGGCAAAAACAAAACAAAAACAAAAAACCCAATGAGGATTAGTATCACAAACCAGATAATTATCAGCATTCATCTACCCTACCAGTTTAAGAATAATTGCAGGTCAGGACAACCATTTCACTCTACATATTAATATTCAAGAACTGTACCACTTGTCTCTCATAGACTTGTAGTGGGAAAGGTGATGACCCAAAACAACCTGATCTGATCACATCAGAGCATACAGGTGACTTGTTGCTACTTTTAAGTAGATTGGTTATGACTGACATCCACGAACATCTACCACATCTCAGATGGTGGCCAAAGGGTGGGTTGAATCAGTGAGTTTGTGATTTATGAGCCTGTGTTTTCAGAGACATTGTTTTCAGCAGCAGATGTCAATCTCTGAATTCTAAAACTTTCTCTTCTGAGTTCAGTAAATGTCAGTAGTGAAGGGAAGGGAAAGGGCCATACCTGTAATTTATTCACCATGGAAACAGGGGCAGGTGGTCTCTAGATGGCCTCCCCTGACAAGTTTACTTTGTAGCAGATGCTTGGGCTTTATTGGGGTTTGGTATGTGGGATTCTTGGGTTCCTCTGAGAAGGATTTTGGCACAGTTTCTCCTCCAGCAACACATGGCCAGTTTATAAAGGGAAAGGCAGTTGCACAGACACAAATAAACAAAGGTGGCATTTCAAAGGTTTGTTAGGAAAAAGAGAAAGGGAGTAAAGGGCACATGCATAGACACAGGCAGGCAGTCTTGGGGATAAGGTGTGAGTTTTGCTAGAGCAAGGGCTTCATACAGTGGTCTCTGATGACGCAGTGATGTAACTGCTATAACTGACTTTGGATTGGTTTTCTATGATTGATAATTCTCTCTGTGCCCACCAATGGCTGATAATCCTTTTTAACCCCATCTCTAACTCCAGGAAACTTTTATTCTAAATTTCTCTACACTGATTTCCCATCATCTCCACATGGCCAACCTTTATCGATCAACTTACTTTGATGACAAATAATAATCACCACTATGTAGAGGGAAATCTTCTTTATCTGGCAACTTGGTTACCAGTGGGAGTGAAAATCAACAGAAAATCAGTACTCTTGAGTGCAAAAAATTAAAAAGCCAAAGAAGTCTTGAGTCAGTTATAACAGAGTAGTTTGGCTGTAAACACTTCCTGTGGCCTTCCCTCAGCTCCCTACAGGATTCCAATCCCCATGCCCATCTCACAGAAAGAGAAACAAAGGAAAGTGCAACCAGAACCACACATTCACCAAAAAGACATCTTCATGGTAAAGACTTTATGACCTCATTCTTAACATTTCTCATGCAGAAATTGCATCTAACCACAGAGGTAACACCCCCTAAATGTATGCAATGCACTCTGCTATTCCTATCTTCCCCTAAGGAGGTTAGACAATTACCAGATACCCAATTCTAGAACAAATAGTTTGTTACAGTAATTAATGTGATCTTTCCTTTGTATGCAGCTCGCTTTTTCACAAGGGTATATAAATCTCAGAGGGTGCTGAGTACTTAGCAGGATAGAGATCTCTCCTGCTCTGTTTCCTGGGTTAGACCTCACTTTAACTCTGAAAACAAAGTTCCTTATTAACCTTTTTCAGCAATGATCTTTTCAGTTGACAATATGTTCACTAGCTGTTTAGTCATCTTCATAATTAATGACTTAGCTGTTCATATTTTCCTTTTTGTTCTTATTATTTTGTCTGTTCTGTAATTGTTTTGCAGGAGCTCTTTACATATTCCGGATGCAACTTTCTTATCAGGTCAAATCATTGAAAATAATTCCCTTTCTGTGGGTTCTCATTTACTCTCATAATGAAGAGACTTAATGAACAAAAGTTTTTTATTTTAATCCTTATTTATTAAACTTTTCTTTGGTGACTGGTATTTTGTGGCATTTCATGAATTATTTGCCTGTCTCAAGGTCAGACAGATTTTCTTTTATGGGAGCCTCTAAGTACATAACCACAAGAAGGTGATTTTTGTGCATAAGATGAGGTACTCAGTTTCCTTTTGGAAGATTATGACTGTAATTGGACCAGCACTGTTACCATCTTTCCCCAATGACTCTATGGTGGCACCTCTGGCATAAATCAAGTGAACACATACCTGTGAGTCTGTGTCTGGACCTTTTATGCTGTTTTACTAGATACAATTTGTTTCAGGAAAAATAAAGAACCAATTAACTTCCCCCTAATTAGTTCATCTATCCTCTCCCTTACCCCCTTATCTGAGTATCTTTTTATTTTCTCATTTTGTTAAGTTGAAGTAATATTGCATTCTTATGCTATGTAAGTTTCAGGTGTGTACAGTTAAGAATCCACATGCTTGTGTGCAACATTAAGTTCACCTTTTAAAGTTCAATCCTTTTTTTGGATCTTGGAGGAAATAAGGCTTTTGAGTACAGAACTTCCTGTGAGAGGTTCTGTTGAAATGATGGGGATGGTTCATGGGCTGTTGACCTGTTACTCCTTTCCTGTTGCATCCCCACCTTCCTCCTCCATTAAGATAAACTCAGTATTTCTCATAATCATTTTCTAAACCCCATCTGCTCATTCTCCCCTTGGATCATTCTAGGTGCTCTTCATTGGGGCCTCTCCCCCTGTTTTTGGTCTATAAATGTTTATCCTCCTATCTTCAATCTTCTGGAATGCTCCTAATCCTGTCAGCCCATTGGTCTTTGCTTCTAAAAATTAAAGTTGCCATTATTTTGGAATCACTTGTTTTGACCTTAATACTGTGACCAAATATTTCAAAGGTGCTTGTCTTAGTTCTCAAGCTAGGAGCCCACATCCACAGAAGGGCAAAACCCCTCTCTTAGGCGAAGCCCAGGCTCAGTAAATATTTTATCTTGGCTGAAAGAAAGAGGGGGGCAGGCAGTGTCTGGAGGCACATGGGGGAGACCTGTTTGGGCTGGTGAGCAGCAGAGGCCACACCTGCTGCTTTAGACTTTGCACTGCCAGGAATGGATGAAAATACCCAAAGAAACCTCTAGTAAGTGACAGGACCCTCTACAGGGGGGCCCGGGACACCGAGGAAGACATGTGCTTCTTCAACACAAAATAAGGATGAAGGAGATGTGAAAACAGAAAGACCTATTTGACTTGTTGCCTATCAGCACTCTGGCCTCTGCACACAGCCACACCATGGTGACCAGCATGGGCAGGAAGGTCCTCTGTGGCCATCCTGCCCTGGATGAAGACTAGTCATCACCCAGAACCAATGTGCAAGCAGTGTGCGAGTCAGAGCATTGACTCACCATCCCTAAACCCACTACAGAAGGGAGGTAGGGTTACCATAGGCAAGCCCATAGTAGTTACAGAGTAAGAACACAGCCTGGGAGTGGATACTCCAAGGGCTACTTGTGTCCATCTGAGTTGCACCTGTAGCTGTTTACATGACTGGTCTCTTGGCCTCTGGACAAACCAGATATATGAGCCAGCTTGCCAGTGCCTGTTTCTGATAGCCCTGGCTCCACTCTCCTGGTTCCCTGATGTTTGTCCCCAGCCTGGCAGCATTGGAAAGACCCTCTGTCTCCTGCCCCTTCAGGTGAGAGCAATGGCTACTCATCCATGTTCTTCATGATTAGACCTCAAGCCCACCTTTTACATACTTTGTTAATCTGTTTCATTCCCTGCAATTATGCATCATGTCATGGCTTAGAGAAGTAGGTTTTGGAGAAATCCTAGCACTTTACCCTAAATTACACAAGAAGTGGGGCTGTGGATGTCCTGGTCTACCCATGAGCTGGATCACCACTGAGATTTGAATACATTTACTGTTACTAATTTTGCTGTCTTAAAATATTAATTCTGAGTCATTTGTGGTTTTACTCAAGATCAGCGACTCAATTATTCAATTTAAAAAGAAACTCTACTTTCAAGTTACCAATGTAAACAGGAGTTGCTCCCACCAGCAGGAGTGAGCAACTACATTGTGGTCTTGAAGTTTCTCTCTCAAGAATAAATCTTAATTTTTTAAAATGTGCGAACAGCAGGATGTGAAAACAATAACATGAAGATGGATGAGGGATGCTGCATTGGATTCATCGCCTATACCTGGGGAGGCAGAGAACAAAGATTGAATAGCACAATTTCTTCATTGTAACACAGCAGTGGAGAGTGCTTCTGTAGTCATTACCTGGGTGGACACAGCAAATGCCCCAGACGGGGCAGTTGAAGCACTAGGGATTTACTTCTCCCAGTTCTGGAAGCTGGAGGCCCAGCATCAAGGTGTCCACAGGGTCAGGTGAAGACTGTCTCCTGGGCAGGAAGACACATGTCTCCCCATGTCCTCACATGGTCTTTACTCTGCTGGGGATCAGAACATCCCTCCCTGGTTTCCATCCTCTCTCCACTTCTTCCTCTTCTCCCTCTCCTCCCATTCTTCCCAATTCCTTTGGCACTTACAGGAATATGGCATGGTTCTCCATAGGCATCCGCTCATGGGACACTCATGGGATACCAGACCATGCCTGGAGGCACATTTGGTTTTCACTCCAGAAAGTAATGGATAAAAAGTCAGGCATGTGGCAAGATACCTCACTACCCTACCTCTTCTCACCCTCAGGGCAAAATACCAAGAGAGCCCAGGTTGAGAAACCATCGCCCTCCAGTGAGGGATGATGGGCTGCTGTGGCCCGAGACCAGCATTTTCTCACCCTGGCACAAAGCCAGGAGACAGAGGGCCCTGGGACTGCCCAGCTGCTCTGACTACTGACCTGATCTACAGAGTTTTCTTGTATTTCAGGTTGGTCAGCCGATCTGCTCTTATCAGAATAAGCCAGCTATGAGCGAGGGCTAAATCCATGAAAAAGTAAAATTCTAGAGAGACCAGGCTTGACCAAAGAGGGAGAGAGTGTAAATGTTATTTGCAAAGTCCATAAACCCAGCAGGTAACTGTGGCTTTGTAAAACTATTAGCCCATGAAGAATTAATTTTAGTTTTCATTCAGCAGTAACTGAAATTAAAAAAAAAAAATAGACTGGCTCCCATCGGTCTGGGCAGCACCATCCAGGCGAAATCAGCTGATGGACTGTGGGGGAGGTGCTGTCAATCACCGGGTCCCTGAAGCAGGAAAACAGCCATTTCAGAAGGTTGCAAATCACCCCAACAGATGCCTGCTTTCACTTGTTTTTTTTTCCACTTAAAGGCATTTGAGAATGAGCTAGATGGAAAGCACTCCTCTGGAAACGTGAAGATAGATTTATTGGTTCTGGTCAGACCCAAAGAGGGCAATCAGGCAGTGGTCACAGGGAAAATGAAGCCTGTTTCTCCATCCTCGCCTAATGAATGGACTCATCAGGTTGGCAAAGGAGGGAAAGTGAGATGTACATTGCTTTGTTTGCGGGCTATGGGGGTGGGTGTCCAGGTCAGAGAAAATGACCTGATCTCTAAATACCTGCCTTTTAGAAGAAGAGTTGTTACCTGTTAATGCAGACTGAAACAGTTGCCATGGAGCCTGGCCCTTGAACGTTTAATGACCTGAAGGAAGTCTAGTCCCACGGAATGAACAGTAGTTAGGGAAGACATCTCTGTTCTGTTTGGGGCAGGAGTTTTTGGGGGTGACAAGCAGGAGCCAGCCATTGAGGAGCCATTTGAGGAGCACAGCAGTGACCACTTACCTTCTGAATCTGAACAGGAGCCCTTTCAAGAAAATTTGAATGCAGTCAGAAACTATGTCCTGCTATTTTGTTTTTATTTTTTTTAATTTTTTTTTTTTATCTCCAGACTAGCAGGCATCGATGTTGTGGGTTAGAAATGGCCACTGCTATTTTCTGTGTCCAGTCTCTTGGTGGATAAGTTGGCAGACCAAACCAAATTTTCAAGTTTTGCTCTCGATCCATTTACATGTGAGCACCAGCCAGCGTCAGCACGGTGGCATGATGCTAAGCTTATATCCTTCCACAGCTAAAATCAGAGAGGGACCTGCCATCACCCAGAAGGCTATTCCTGCCCCCCTGCACTTATTCTGGCATCAGAGTCCTGAATTCCTAATCCAAAATTCAGAAGGCACATTCATCCCCCAACCCCCCCTTACATCAAGTGGACCAGTTAGCAGATCTGGCCCTGTGGAAAGGTTGTGCCCATGCAGCTTGAGACCCAGTGAGAGGAAGAACCAGGCTTTACCAGGGATTCCAGAGGCCCTGGAACAGCATGGAATCAGCCTGACCCACATGGAGGTCAGACCCAAGTAGGAGCAAGGTTTTATATAGCTGTTTCTTCTTGGAGAGATAGCAAGAGTGCCAAATGAACATGTGCATGGCTGAATGTAACATAATAAATGGATGGGCCAGTGGGTGCATGAAAGATGGAGAGCTGGCTATGTGGATGGATGGTGACAGGCAAGACCACAGAGGTGGAGAAACAACAGATTCAGTGTCATCTGGCAGACAGTGGTGCAGATACAAAAGGCTATGAGCTCAAGCTGGGGAACGCTGCAGGGGATTGCTCAGCAGACAGCAAGACTTGGAGTTTTGAAGAAGAGAGACCAATATGAGGGGAAGGGAAACCAAAGAGAAACACAGGAAAGGTACAGGAAAGAAAGGTTTGCCCAGGAGAGCCCAGTGGACCATTGCATGTACCCGAGTGATTTCTGCAGTTTCTCTCCTCTGCACAACCAGATCAGAGTAACACTTTCTCATTTGACTTTGCACTTCTTCTGCTGGGAGAAAAGCTTTTCCTGTATCGACTTAGGTTCGGTGGTTGGGAGCCTGCAAATTAATTGACAACAGACTTCAAACAGGAGAGTACTGTAAGGGATGGCTCTCTGCACAGCCAGGACTGGGTGCTTATGGCCAACTCAGGGGGATGAGAGGGGGAGGGGGTCATTTACAGCATCAGTGAGAAAGTGTGGAAGGTTCTCTCTTGCATGAACCTCCCCCAGGGGTATCTTCCTCTGAATAAACAATTGTCTTCAGTGGTTTTCATGTCAGACATTGGAGGGAGCCTCCCGCAAGTGAAGGAAACTTCTGGAGGACTCATTTAAAATGCCAACCCCTAGTCCACTCCAGGGGATGGTTCCCAAGCCAGGGAGTAGGCTGGGGTGCCATAGTTGGACCCGCAATTATGCTGGTCCTTCTCTGTACAGGTGGGTTAGGGAGCCTGGCCCCCAGCTATCGGGGGGGGGGCATGAGTTCTCTGTAGGTAAATCAGCCTCAGGGTAGGCTCTAGCAAGTTATCAGCAGCCTTCCTGAAAAACAAACCCTCCTGTACCAATCAGAAAACTCCTGCAGGAATCTTTGGGAGGAGGGTGATTACAAGAGCCCCGGATCTTCAGGAGGGGGGTGATTTCAAGATTTCAGCTGGTTTTCTGGACAATGTGGGAGAGAGGGTGGGACAGCTGGGAACTCTTTGCTCTTCTTCAGCACACCAACCGAGGGAGGTCTTGTGACCTAGATGGCCACGTGTGGGGACATCTGCGGTCATTTCTATAAGTAATTCTGTGTGTTTGCATTCACCCTGCTCACCCTTCCCAGTGACCAAGGGCAGCAGGGAGTAGCAACAGGAAAACACGCCCCTGCTGCACATGAGTAGGGGCGGCAGGGGGGCTCAAAACAGCTTAACTGGCTGTTCACTTGGGATGGAAATGAGGGCTGAGAGAAACTTTTAAAGACTAACGAGGGGAATTCTCATCCTAATAACAGTAATAATTAATTATAATGTGGTATTTACATATTATTATAGTAATTATAATAAATGATCGTTGATGGCGTGGTGTCTTCCTTCCACTCATGCCGAGCCCAGCAGCGCAGCACAGGAAAGAGCGAGGGCTGCCTCTGCTTATCCCAGCAGGCTCTCTGACTCTTACATGTCTCTCTTTCTGGCCCAATACCTTGTCAGCACGCCATCCCCAACAATCGTCACCTTCTATCTCTTCCCTGGGACTGGTGGATGAGGCAGGGCACAAGATTCCTCAGTGCCAGCCGTCAGCCATCAGCTGAGCTTCTGCCTAACCATGAACAACCAGGTGTCCAAAAGCTGGCCAGTGGGAGCCAAGTCCTGCCTCCCAGGGTCGCTCCCAGCCTGGGGCAAGGAGCCCTTCTGTGTCTTGATTCTATTTTGGTAACCATGATTACCACAAAGGGCTATAAACTAGAACACATTCCTAGACTTGACCTCATCGCCCATAAAGAGCAGCCAACTGAGACTTCTGAGGTGGGTCTCTCCAGGGGGCCTGTGAGAGCCCTGCCTGCTTGCAGGTGTTTTGGGAAGGTCAGTGTATGTTGAGCCCATATGATGACATGGGTGCTACTCTCCCTACCATAGCCACCCCTATGCTCCCCACACACTACCTCTTGTTTAGCTTCATAGCACAGAAGGCTGCTATTCTTCTGTTCCCTGCTCTCATCATGTTCACATTGGAGGAACAATGGAGTCCTGTTGAACAGAGGTGGCTGCTAATAAATTCTGGATAACAAGAGGTGTCTCCACCCAGGCCTCCAGGGAATAGAAAGGATGGAAGAAAAGAACACCATGTGGAAAGGGGAGGGGAGAGCAGTACAGTTCCCTGCCACCTACACGTTCCAAATTGGATGAGAATAGGTTTCCTATGCCTCCTGACTGGGCAGAAGCAAATGAATGAAATCTTCTCCCTGTGTACTTATGACTGGTCCTTAAAGAATGGCCTCTTCGCCAGGGTGTGGTTTCTGTGTCCTCCCCACAGTGCCCCACACTGTGTGCAGAACCATCTGGAAGCTCCTTTTCCCTCTTAGTCACCATGGACCTTAACACCAAGTTGGGCTTCTGACCTGACCTGTAGCTGCCAGGAGTCACTCTGGGGCTCAGTTACCAGGGTTGGGACTTCTAGAAAAGCAGGATGCCTGGCTTCCTTGCAGGCATCTGGCACTAGTGAGTGTCGAAGGCTCTGTGACGTTGGAGGCAAAATCTGGGCTGAAGTCCAGCTACCTGGCTTCAAAGTCTAGCCCTGACACTGTTAACAGTTGTGAGTGAATGACCTCTTGGTGCCTCAGTTTACTTACCTGTAGAATGGGCCTGGGCTAAGGTGGAATCAACCTACAGCCTGAATTTGTAGGGAGGCTTAGTGTAGTTGATGCATATCAAGCTTTAGAATAGACTGAGACAGAGAAACTATGACAGTGAGTTGCTATGATTATGGTCACTTTGGAGACCCCTGCTTTTCTCTAATCAAAGAGGAACATGATTCAGTGGGAAGAATCTGAAGCCGAGTGCAAGGAATTGGGATCCACCCTCTTGTTCTGGATACTCTCTGTGCAAGGGCCTGTGTGTGACTCCTTTGAGTTGCCTTGAAGATAGCAGGAGAGGGAACGTGTTGGGTTTTTCGGCAGATCTAGCAGTCAGGATTTTCCATTCTCCATATCTAATTTGTCTTTTTTCCTTCCTGCCAAGTAGATCGAACCCAATTCAGGCATCAAACTGGATGTTGGAAGGTGAGTCTAGACATTAGGTCTTCCAACTACACAACCACCCAGCTCACTGAGCCCAGTATTCCCCCCCCCCCGATAATTACAAATCTCGTGAATTTATTACAGAATCCTAACTTCAATTTCTGTAGTTTAACTTGGCATCTGTGATGTAACAGAGATCTCAAATAAGTATATCACTCTGACCACTCGACTCCAAGTGTACTCAGTGCTGCTTGTTGCTGTGTGCCCATCTCACACAGCCCCCTTGCTCTAGCATGGAAACATCATTTATTTTATTCACTGCTATATCTCCAGAGCCCAGCAGGTGGCTTGAGACACTCCTCTGCCTCCAATATCTACTGAATAAATGGATGACGAAGTACTTAATTGAAAAACTAGGGCAGCTTTTCATTGATAGCTTCAAAGTTTTCAAGAGAAAATGAACAGAAGTGCTTTTGTTGGGTGTTATGAGCAGTGGTTACTATTGATCATGAGTGGGCTTTAAAGACTACACTCTGCTGGGACTCTGCTCCTGCTTTTGGGGAGGAGCTATCTCCTTGGGGCGATAACAAGGGCAAAGAAAACTAAGCTGTGGAAGCAGAACACTAGGTGACTG
Source organism: Uropsilus gracilis (assembly GCA_004024945.1). Lineage (NCBI taxonomy): Eukaryota > Metazoa > Chordata > Mammalia > Eulipotyphla > Talpidae > Uropsilus > Uropsilus gracilis. The sequence continues at coordinate 155,245 of PVHY01001061.1, read as the reverse complement.
TGAGCTCTGCAGGTAGTGGTGTCACTGGGAAAGAGGAAGAGGGGAGGAAGAACAGATACAGACTAGGGAGGGGTTTGTGTAGCAGTGGGGTAGATGCTAACCAGTCACAGTTGGTTGGGATTTCAAAAGAAAGAAAGGGATGAAGTTCTCAGGAGGGGAAGAGAGAGGCTGAATATGCTGCATAACTTTATTTCAGTGACCTCACTATGCTGGGAGGGGGGGCAGACTGTGAGTTGTGGTTGTCAGTGGGAGACTGGGGGTAACCTGGAACCCCAAGACTTGCACACCCTAAAGGATTCTGCCATCCACGTGTAAACACAAAGTAGACCCTGGCGGTGAAAGATCTTTAATAGAATGGTTGTGCATGGAGAGGGAGGAAAAGATAGAGTTTCCCAATGAAACTCCCAAAGTTATTCACCCCTTGCAGATAAATGCCCAGGAGCCAGATTTGACTTAAACCAAGGCCACTGAGGCCCAAAGGTTTTGCCACAAGTCTAAGGTGCCTTCTGACAGAGAACCATAGGAATGAGGCTGAAGGCGAGTGACAAGTCCTGGATGAAAGGAGCAAAATCAAAGCACAGATCAAGGTAACAACTGTCATTATCAACCTCCCCAATGGTTTGTCCCTCATGTGTCTCCTCCAAGTGTTTCTATATGTCTTTACTCCATGTATCCCCTTCAGTTCCTCCAAGTCTCTGGCACAGTTCAAAGCCAAGAAACAAGAGGGACCCTTTCTCCAAATAGCCCTCTGTCTTTCCCCAGATGCCTCTTCCTGTCTCTTCTGTGTCTTCAGCGTCGCCTGGCTGCTCAGCTCCATCCCTCGTTAGATGGGCAGAGAAGTGGGGTTGGGGGGAACCTCCCTTATTTATGCTGGTGTTCTGTTAGGTGATCAACCTCAGAGAATCTTGTGGAGGTGTTGGCCAGAGATCTGGGCTGTTCATTGGTGTTGCCAGGATTGCTGATGATTCACTTGTCAAAAAATAAAAAATTTAGAAAAGCAAAAATTCCTTGTGCAAATTTTGAGCTAACTGAATCATAATTACCAGGAGTCTTATTTTAAAGATCTAGTCAATCAATCAATCAAGATAAATACCTCAGGCATGTCTGGGAAACACAATGTGTATAAATGATGAGGAAACAACAAGATAAATGCACATTTTAGAAAGACTAACATGGGAGTGTCTGGGGGTAGGAGTGAAGGAACATTCGAGGTGACAGTAGAAAAAAACCCAGAGGTTGGAAATATGCACCTGCACCACAGGGGTGCAATGTGAACAGAGCCAATGGGACCCTTGAACAAGACTCAACAAGGGGTACCAAGTGGGGAGCAAGGTAGAGGAAGGGAGGACATGTAACTGTAGTAGAGACACTTCCATTTTCCCCTGCTCCACTGAATGATGGGTAAGGCTGAGTGACCAGGTGAAACTCTATGACATGGAAATCAGGTGGGCTCCTGGGAAGGAGGCGACAATTCTCACTGCAATGTGATGTGCAGCTCGTCCTGTTGGGAAGGACACTTGGAACAGATACACAGGGAACTGACCACGGCAGCCATTAACTTGACATGGCATCACCTTCTGTCCTGGCTTTATGGGACCTGCTTCAGAACCCTTTTTCTATAGCTCCCTTTTAGAAGGCGCCTTAACCTTGTGGCAAACTTTTGGGCTGCAGTGGCCCCACATTAGGCTGACCCTTTTGACTGGTCACTTATCCATGAGAGGATGGGTTTTATTGGGCAAATTGCCCTTTAATTCTATTAAAATCTTTTCAGACTTTGCCATAGTTTGCACAGATGGCCAGACCCCTTTAGATTGTGCAAGTCTGGGGGTCTCTGAGTACCTCTCAGTTGTGCACTGACATAACAACTGCAGGAATGGGAAACCCTGCAGAAAACAACCAAAATCCTAACGGGGAACTCACTGTGCAGCAAAGTGATGACCTTGAACTTGAAGGAAGGTTGGGACATGAGAATTTGGGCTGGGGTCAATAACTGACCCTTTTCTGGAGGTGATAGCACATTTATAGGAAGTTGGCTGAGTTAGCAAAATGAGGAGAGAAAAAGATAAAAAGCTACCCAGGTCCCAGTTTACATTGTGCTGCACAGGGAAGGAAAACAACTAAAACTGCTGAAACAGCCCAGAGAGTACACTGTGCCTGTCATGGAGAGTTGTGTTTATTTAGAAGTTGGTTTGAGTTGATCTGGTGAGGATTTACTCCCCCTCACCCCCTCCCAGGGTGGCATTGTGCATCCTTATCTCTCATCAACTAATTCCCCGCAGGTGCTGTGTCCTGGACTTAGTTTGTTCAAAATGCATCTCGCTTCCCCCCTTCAGCAAACTAGAGTGGAGCTGACAGGAAGTTCCAATAATTATTTCCTAGACAATGAATCGCTCTGCAGCTGAACGATGTTAGCTCTATGTGGGGCATGAATGCATTTCCAGGGAACCTTCTCAAGACTAACAGCACAAAGTGCTGTGATCACAGCTTAAATAGACAAGCAGACAGGGTCGTGGGGAGCCTGGTGCAACCTGCAGCATGTGTGGGAACTTTCCAGAACAGCTGCTTGGAGGGTGCTGCTAAGGGGGAGTCTGCTCCTCACTCTGCTGCTATTGGTCCTGGAGATGAGGAGGGAGTAAGCACAGAAAGGACGTGCAGAGGAGTAGAAATCTGCCATGCCAAAATATCTTTTTAACTGAAGCTTGATTTCAGGGAGGGGCTCTGAAGGCTGGTAGAGGTTGCTTTTTTTTTTTTTTTTAATCTGTTACATAAGGGCCTCTTCCAGGAAGATCTAATCTGCTAATCTTTTACTGGAGAAGGTAGAACTTAAACCTGCAGATCCTGCACATCTTTGTCTATTCTATTTCCTTGGTGGCCTCCCTAACTGACCTTCAGTTTCTTCACCCCATTCCCCTAGCACATTCCTTCTCTTAGCTGAACTGTTCAAGATGGCAACTAAGACACTCAGTTTTGCTGGGTGTCTCCATGTAGATAGAATGCAAACGTCTAGGGGTAGAGTAAGACAACCATGTTGGGCTTAAAACACAAACATGTGCTATGTCTTTTGCTTTTTCAGCTTTGATTTGCACCCTGGTGACTCAGCTCAGACTGTTGCCGTTAGCATGTGTTAGCCAATTAGTCTTCTCTGTTTTCCCTCTTCTCATTTTTCTTGTAAGTAAACCCTTTAAGTTTCTCACCATATGCCTGTTTTGGGGTCTTGTCCCCCAAACATAAAAGGAAGTGATAACTCACAACTCTGATGACCTTTGTTTTCCTCTGGTATTCCTTTGTACCACCTTCTCTTGTGTTCTCGTCCCTTTCTCTTCCCTACTTCTCTCAACCTCAGAGCCCTCACAGTGTTTATTCATGTCTGATAGTTTTTATAATTATTTTACTCAGTCAAATCACCTTCTCTGCAGATGTCCAATATTTGTCTTTATTATTCTGACTCGTTTTAATGCCAACAATTCCTTCAAACTCCCTCCATTTTACTGTAACTGACTACATTTCATCTTTGATGGCTGATTAGTATTTTATTGTGTGGATAGACTACATCTACTGGAGTCAATAATCTGTTGACAAACATTTAGACAGTTCCCATAATCTAGTTATTGTAAATAGTGTTGTATTCACATAGTGTTGTTTAAATTCTTAAACAGTTACTTCCCTCAACCCATCATAGTCTGTGAATGTGAATCCTACTGCACATTCCATCTTGAGACTCATGGTGAGTGAGTTCTGGAGACTTGGAGGTGGCTGGGGAAGAAGGACTAAAGCACTCTTACACTGTACAACAGCATTGCATTCCTTGCCCACAGCCCCTAGGGAGGGCTGGCTTGGGATCATCAATTCATTCCAGAAACAAACTGAAACATATTCTCAGCCACAGAGGATTTTCTCTGAAGCCAGACTGTATAATTCCTTAAGTGACAAGGATGTTGTGGAAGTGGAAGGGGGAATAGAGGTCTTATACACCATGACCGCTGCTGGGACTTCCCCTTGTATGGGACAAGGAGCATCTACTGCATGTGGGTGATGCCTTCTGAGTGGCATTTCTCTGCTGTCTTTGTATGTTTAAGGGGCCCACCGACAACAAAGACGACAGCTCTCCACACATGTGATTGCTTCTTAAGAAATTTGGAGGAGAGTAGACACTTTCTTCTTGAGTGGAGGATCATTGATTTGTTTACAACTTGGGGAAACTTACCCACCAGAATCTTTTTCTTCCACCCAGCTCAGGTTTTCTTCCTGGGGTCAAGGATTGTTTTGATTATCTCATTTCGTCTACAAATGAAGGGAGGATATTAAAAGATTGTGGCTGATTACAGAGTTCCTTTTGCTATGGCTCACAAGCAGTAACATTCTTAGAGAAAGACAAAATGTGCTAATGAGATTTCTTTAGAAAGCAAGATAAAAGGAGTTTTTGCAGAAAGGAACTTAAGAGTTAGGTTGAACGTTGAAAAAAAGAGATGCAAGCCCCAGGCGCCCATTGGACATGGTTTCCACAGAGTCCGGTAGCTCAGATGTGACAGTTAATAGAGCTCTGTTTTAATTCAATAGTGTGGTTTATTTTTAAACTAAGGAAAAGAAGTCCCTTTACAAGAAGATCAGGGTAAGAAAAGGCATCAGTTCCAACAAAATCTGACTTTTCTCTTTGAGATCTCTTCTGTGCCATCTCGCTGTGGAGGGTGCAACTGCTAGCCTTGTAGATTACTCATAGAGGAGCAATTGAAGAATTAAATGAAGCAAAAGGAAAACTAGACAGTTGGATAACTGATGTTTTGGTGCATCTGTGCCTCAGCCATTTGATTTGTCATACCTTAGATGTACACGAATAAGTTAGCAGATCTCTGTCATCTGTATGATACTGCTTTGGAAACCTAAGAAGAGAAGAAAAATAAATCTAGGACAATATCCTTTCTTTCATCTAATAGAGAGATAAATTCACTCAACGTGACTTTCAGACATTCCTGAAACTCTTTCCAATGAAATGAGCTGCTCAGGAATTGAAGGAAATAAATTTAGATGACCAGAAAGACATCAGCCTGGATTGTTTTCAGTCCAGTTTGGTGCATTTATCTCTTAGATGCTTTCTTTCAGCATCTGGGGATGCTTAGGCCTGCTTATTCATTCTTGGACCTTTGGAATTGCCCCGGGGGGCTGCTAGAGCCAGGACACTCACACAGCCATGTACACATGCCTCTGCAGGAGCAGTGTGCTCAGTTTGAAGGCAGTAGGGTCAACATAAAAAGAGCAGAAACACCTGCTAATATCAGATTCAGCTATAATGACAAAAATGTCCATTCTCTAAGAGAACACTTGGGATTCTTGAAAAGCAGCTGCGGTCTGGGATTTCACAGTGATATAAACACAGGTTTTGGCTTATATCACCCAGAAGTACTCTGGGGTGGTTACCCTGGAACTAAGGACCATGCTATCTTGGAAATAGATTCAAGTGGGTCACTTTTTCAAAACCAAGAACATCCAAGTCTGCCCACTTGAGTCGCTCAAGTGTGCATTCTTGAGACTTGGTCACAGCTTCAAATGACCAGTTGCTTACAGAATCCAGTTGACTGGTGTATGAAGCCACCCAGATCACCCCACCTACCTCATATCTGGGACAGATGCTAAATGGTGGATCAGTCACAGGGGCTGCCCTCCTGGTCAAGGTGGGGGGTTGTTGAGGAGGGGGTCACACAGTGCTACTCACTAGAGCATTCACCCCCAACCCTCCAGCAAGTGCCTCCAGGCCCTTCTTCAGTCCCTTTTATGCCTTGAGGTGCATCAAACTCAGCCTTGTGGTCATGACCCAACCTTAGCTACCTACCGAACACCATCACCCTTGGTGGGTACCGATCATCCTGGCACTTCGCCTTGATACTGTTGCTCCAGCCTCACTTCACTACTGCTATGGCAAGCTGTGATGGGCTGAACAGGGCTGCCTCTCTCCCAGTCCAAGGTGCCCCTACTTTTCTACTCTCCCTCCTCTTCACCCAAGAATATAAAGATCTAGTTTTCCCCACTGTTGCTACATTATTTAGATGGTTAGAGAAAATGCCAGAACAGAGCCATGCCTGGTTTGGGCTGTTTCATGTCCTGTGCCATATGAGCCAACACACCAATTGCTTTCTCTTTTAAAGCATATTGTCATGTTCCATTTTTGGCAAGATTCTTGTCAGAGTTCTGACTCATCTCCAAAGCAGCCCCATGATTCACCTCATGGCTTTGGTCCATGAGGCAATGCAGGCTAATTGCTGCATTCAATGATAAGTGCAGGGCATGGTGTCTGGTGTGTAGCCTGTATTTATGGTCCTGGGACTATTAATTTACATACTTATTCATTTATTGAAGGAACACTTTTAAAGGTACAGTGGACTAGGACAACTAGTAAAGTGGGTACAAATAGATTTGAGATATGGTTCCTTTTCATAGCTTTGATCTAGATAGCCAAGTTCACATTGAAATTGCTGACACCTTCCATATTTCCAACCTGACTTGCTGTGTGATGTTGTGCAATCTATTTGATATCTCTGGACTTTATTTTCCTCAGTGAAATGTAGATTGAAACACCTGGCATGGATGTTCTTGAATTGTTGATTGGAGCTGGTTCAAATCAATTGACACTGGAGAACAAAATTGAGCCAAAGGGGGTAATAATGGCAGATAAGAGAGAGTAGTCTCAAGAGGGCTATCTTCCTTGTCCACAGTGACTATTATATCCTTGGGGGCATTCAAATTCATGGTGCTTCACAGAGATGCTGCTATGGACTATGGAGGACTTACCCTAATCCCCCAAGATTCTGTGAAAAACAGATAAATTAAGACTGCAGTGTTGTCTTTAGTTGGATTTATTATTAACCAACAGACATTTTAAATTATTTTCTATTTATCTTCATGATCTATTTATTTTCACAACTGCATTTTAAACAAATGATGCCTTATCTCAATGAGCCAATGATTGTAAAAGTGGTCTTTGAAATAGAATAATGGAAAGTTAAACTGACTTTTAGTAAAAAAAAATCATTTTCCCGTATTTACCACTATGCTCATTGTGAATAAATTTTCTAAAGAGGGTGAGACAGCATCATGCCTGATGCTGATCTCACGCCACAACCCTGGCTGACTGGTGCTGACTGATGACTCAGTTCTCCTTGTGTGTCTCCACTCAGACAACTGTGAAGTCTCTGTACGTACCTGGCACAGAGAGAAATGCAAGAGCCGGTGCACTACTGAGGAACACACAAGCTGGCATAACCTTTATGCTGCAGACATGGCTGACATTACTTTTGAAAAGATGATAAATATATTAAGGATATAAAGTTCTTTTAGAATTTGGTTTCTATTCAAAATATTATGTATTTTTAAGATAATTTTTAAAAATAGTTTTTAATTATTTTACCTTTCCAGGTAAATTTTATTTGCTCATTTTTATTGAACTAACACTGTATTATATGATTATTGGTTTCAGATATGCATCATTATAAATAAACATATATGTACACACATTAAATTTACCATAAAAACCAAATGTATATACAGAAACTTGGGAAAACAGCAAATAATGTTCAGAATAGTTTGTCAAAGTCTTTGAAATACTGTTTAAGAACCATTCAGAAAGTAAAAAAATCAACAAGAATAAAAGAATGATTTAGGATGCCAAGTGCCATGCTGAGACTTATAAGTGTATTGTTTAATCCTCAGAATATATTTCTGATGGGAAGCAGGTTTGAAGATAATTATGTTTTTTTTTTCTTGGAGACTAGGTCTCACTATGTTGCCCGGGGTACCAGGGCTCAAGCAATCCCCAGCCTCTGCCTTCCAGGTAGCTGGGATTACAGTTGGGCACCACCATGCCTAGCTATATTTTGAGACGAGGTCTCACTCTGTTGCCTCGGGTGGGTCTTGAACCCATGGACTCATGTGATTCCTAGTCTTGGCCTCCCTCCCTAAGCTGGGATTAAAGATGCATGCCCCTGTGCCTGGCCTTACAGGTTAATTTAAAGTAAACAGAAGAATCAACATTTCCAAGCTTTTTGGCCTGCAAAGCCTCTGTTGTTACCCATTATTTCCATGATATCCTGGGAAGGACGCTAGAGAAGTATACCTAACATGGAAATTGAGGCACCAAATTCATATTTAAATAGGTAACAAAGTGTTTGTAAGATATGGGATATAAGATGCAGCACACACCAACCACATTGATGTGTGGCATCAAACACACATCAATCAATACATCACACTGCATACTTACATGTGTGCAAATACATCAACCCTGCATGTGTTGATTGCACTATACACACACATCACACCATATATGTGTTTATCAAATTTTACACCTGGGGTCATCTGAGCCCCATCTGTACATTGGGAAAACAAGCATCGCAGCTGATGGTGAAACACATTCCTCAACATTCCCCGGCATTGCTCAGTGCTAGTTAATGAAACTGGGGGAGAAGTGAAACCAGAAGTCTATCCCCTGAAAAGACAGTTACTTTCAGATGATATGAGAACCTAACAAAATCTATGGGAAAAAAAGTCTTAGACAACAGAAAAACTTAAAAAGCTGCCTGGTTACAAGAATGAGGCCAGGAAAAACACAGCATTGTTGCTTGGAATCAGTATAACACGGTGCAGACAGAGCAGTAGGAGAGCAGCTCACAAGCACCTGTGCACCCACCATCTGGCATGAGGAGCAAAGCTGCTGAGGCAGCTGAAATCTGTGAGCTCCCCCCCATCCCTTCCTGACCTGGAGGGTAATTCTCATCAGGAATTGGATGTGCATCATTGTCCTGCCGCTTTTAGTGCTGTTATTAAATATGTGTGTTTCTAAATTCCATTACTGTTTGTTTAATGCCTCATCAAAAGAGCATCCTACTGAAAAGGTTCTGTTTGGCTTGCCTGTCTGGGTCAGCTGTACGCTGGCGGGTGGCCTGAGGGGGTGTGTGGTGCTCCCACATAGGTTGCACTGCCTCTCTCGCCCCACCGCCTAAATATGGCTGTGCTGATGTCATTGCTTGTCATCACAGGCTTCCCTGGACAGTTCCCTTTTCACCAGCATGAATCTCTGTCAGACCTCTGTGCCCAGGAAAGTGGGGGAACCCTTATTGTCAGCGTTCCCAGACAGAGCTTGAGTGTGTTCAAACAGCAGCATTTATACCTGCTCATTGTTTTCATATCCTCTCCCAGACACTTCTTTTTGCTAGTCAATTTCTTTTACCAAATCAACAATAAACATGTGGAAAG